>CM041031.1:16823187-16845687 GCA_023078785.2 Hyles euphorbiae | reverse complement strand
TAACCTAACCTAACCTAACCTAACCTAACCTAACCTAACCTAACCTAACCTAACCTAACCTAACCTAACCTAACCTAACCTAACCTAACCTAACCTAACCTAACCTAACCTAACCTAACCTAACCTAACCTAACCTAACCTAACCTAACCTAACCTAACCTAACCTAACCTAACCTAACCTAACCTAACCTAACCTAACCTAACCTAACCTAACCTAACCTAACCTAACCTAACCTAACCTAACCTAACCTAACCTAACCTAACCTAACCTAACCTAACCTAACCTAACCTAACCTAACCTAACCTAACCTAACCTAACCTAACCTAACCTAACCTAACCTAACCTAACCTAACCTAACCTAACCTAACCTAACCTAACCTAACCTAACCTAACCTAACCTAACCTAACCTAACCTAACCTAACCTAACCTAACCTAACCTAACCTAACCTAACCTAACCTAACCTAACCTAACCTAACCTAACCTAACCTAACCTAACCTAACCTAACCTAACCTAACCTAACCTAACCTAACCTAACCTAACCTAACCTAACCTAACCTAACCTAACCTAACCTAACCTAACCTAACCTAACCTAACCTAACCTAACCTAACCTAACCTAACCTAACCTAACCTAACCTAACCTAACCTAACCTAACCTAACCTAACCTAACCTAACCTAACCTAACCTAACCTAACCTAACCTAACCTAACCTAACCTAACCTAACCTAACCTAACCTAACCTAACCTAACCTAACCTAACCTAACCTAACCTAACCTAACCTAACCTAACCTAACCTAACCTAACCTAACCTAACCTAACCTAACCTAACCTAACCTAACCAGTCTCAGTCTGTCCGCGGTCGCGAGCGGATCGTTCCCGCAACGCTCCCGCGCCGAAAAACGACAAAGTTTTTGTTAAAAATCGCGAAAGTGGTTCAAAATGTGTGAAAACACTCGTGTTTGGTATCAAAATGTGCGCGCTGAGACGACCTTGCCATCTGTGAAAACCGCGAAGTGATCCGACTTTCCTGTGAAAAGTTATTTGTGAAAAACTGAACTTCGAAAATTTTTCAAACTTATAAGTGCGTGCGGCGCCCTGGATCGATCTGTGACCCTAACTTTTTCAAGTGTAGTTCGATGCAGGAGGTGTCCCCGCAGGCCCTCACGAAGTTTCAGATTTTTCTGGTGGATAATGACTAAATTACAGACATTTTAGTGCGAAAAAACTGCTCAAAATAGTGAAAGTGACACTTTTTAGGTCTTAAGTTAGGATTAAGATCTATGACCTATTATTTTTAGTGTTTATCCGTGTGTGCGAACTCAATAGCTATCGTCTCGCTGAATTTCAGATTTTTCTGATTTAATTTGGCTGAGATATAGCATTTGTAAAGTGACTTAAATTTTCCCGTGACAGTGACACTTTAGTGACTAATTTTTCTAACTTTATTTAGTGCTTTAAGGTAGGTTTTAGTGTTGTTGACTGCGGACAGACCTTGAGTAGGTCCCTGCCAACCCTCACTATTTCAACATAAGGATAACCTAGGATATAACACTTTTTCTACGGCGCCTTTTGTGACTTTATTATATTGGAAAATCGTGACAGTGACACTTTCAAACTCTATTTTTATAGTGATTAATTCTAACTTTTACTTTTTTTTTTAATTAGTTATCAGTGTAGGCACAGATCTCTTCTAGGCCTGTGCCAAGTCTCATAATTTTAGTGCTACGGGAAGTGACTTAAATTAAACATTAATATCATAGTGTTTGTGCATCGAGATCGCTGGCACTTAGTTCCCGCGGCCGATCGACCGCCGGCGCATTCCTTTCCCACGGTCGAGGGCGACCCTTGAGGTGCGGCCGGGTTGCGGGAGCGGGGACGGTGTGCCTCGGTGCACACTTTAGTGATTTTTAAAATTGAATGTTTTAAAACTTTTGTTGACGTATGTTTGGTGCGTAACACATTAACTTTTTGCGGATCCGGGTTCATATGAACCGGACAACTTTTACACACAATGTCGCAGTCTACTGATGAGCCGACCACACACATTGGTTCAGACGAAATTAATCCCAGCGATATCTTCAGTTTCACCAATGCGCTGAACAAACTTGCCGACATAATAACCACCGCTGTCAAAGATGCCAAAAGTGTTACCGCAGCGAATAAACGCCGTATCTGCGTTGCGGCCGAGGACGTTCGCATGATCGCTAACACTCTGCTGTGCGTTGGCTTCGTACCACACGATGGTGCAGGCCCCGCACCCACCCCAACTGTCGACACATCGAAATTGAAAGAAGACATTATGTCCTGTGTGAGAGAGGAGATGGGCAAGCATCTCACGGCTGTGGAAAACATGAAACAAGACCTCCTCCTACAGCAACAACAACAAGCAAAGGTGACCTATGCCACGGTTGCCTCCGCTGCGGCCTCCGCCGCTGCTTCCGCCGGCGGCCGGACTGCCGCTAAACCCACCACAGCGAAAACATCTTCTCACCCTACGCCTCCGACAACTCGCCCGGCCATTATTGTAACGCCAAAAAGCAGCGTTAAAACAAAGGAAGAAGCCGTTGCAGCGTTTAAGAAGTCCATCTCATTCAGAGAAACAACCTACGCACCCGCTAAAGTCCAAACTTTGTCTAACAATAAATTGAGAGTGGAGTTTGACTCCGCGGATCAACGTGATGACGCCCTTAATCGCTTGCGAACGGCGGAGCGCGTAAGCGCCGAACCCGCTCGCCGGCTCATGCCAATGATAATATTGAAGGGCGTCTCCGGTGACGTACCCGCGGAGGAACTTGTATCAATTATACGCGGTCAAAATCCCGAGATTGGATCATTGATTGAGAGCGACGCGGACCTAAGTTTTAGGTTCAAGCGTAACAACAGAAACGATAAACTCTACAACGCAGTGCTTGTTGCGTGCCCGAATGTGTGGCGGCGGATCACCGAACTGGGGCGGATCTGCGTGGACTACCAGCGAGTTCACGCAGAGGACTTCTCCCCATTCCTACAGTGTTTCCGCTGTTTACAGTTCGGGCACACTAAGGCCAAATGCACTAACACAAGTTCACCCTGCGCTCACTGCGCAGACAGTAAACACACCGCAGATAGCTGCCCTATAAGGGAAAAGAAGGGTAAACCGACTTGCTACAACTGTGTCAACCACAACACTCGTTTCAACTCTAAAATCGACACGGGACATAAGGCGACATCGCCCACTTGTCCGCGCCTCCGCTCAATGAGGGAGAGGATCGGGCAACGGGTCGATTACGGCCAGTAGCCCGCACTCTCCCTTATTGCTTAATGAGAGCGCATGCGCATAACACCTCGCCCCGTGTCGGTTCCGGAGTTGAATCGACACACTTAACAACACTCATACAAATCGCTAACTACTAAACAGGCATTCACACACCGCAAGCACAACTCACACACACCTTTCACACATTCGACACACACTCGCTTGAGCATGGCTCGGGTCCGCGTCGCTTGAGCCGCCTTCGCGTAGCGGCATCTCGGCTCGATTCCTGCGCCAACACTCGGCGGGCTAAAACTCCACTCTCTCAGTAAGTAGCACCTAATATATATTGTACAAACCATTACTATGTTAGTTATACAATTAATCTTAAGCTTATTCTATTTTATACAACCACTACTTATTATTAATTACGCTACTACTTATACTCTTTTATTTTATACACTAATATATGTGCTTCTCTTCTTTAACTACCCATACCAATCATCTCTCACGTTCTCTTACCTCCATCCTCATTTTCCACTTTACAGCTCTCAGTCTTACCCTATATTATTCCAAACACTACTATTGCAATATAATTACCTAACTTCTATAAATGTATAACATAATCAATTTTATTAGCATATAACAACCTAGATTGTAAGATTAATTTGTATTAACACTGTCTATCATGTAAACGGAGTGATATCGACCCGAACTATTATTAGCGCGGGCTGATATCACTTTGTTATCATCAATTCGTGCCTATTGTTAGCTGTTAGTACGCATCGCCCACCCGCCGCGCCAACCCCCTAACTCCCCTGCCTCCTGGCGCCTCGACGCCGCCTCAGGCCCCTTTCGTGCCCTGACACGCTCACGGCGGTTAATAGACAAAATATTCTCAACCTTATTCTCTCCGCACTATAGTTACAAATTAGATAGCATGGGGCTTGCCTCGGCGGGTGAATAATGTGTTTAAAATCTATGTTCTGATGTTTAACTAGTTAGCTCTTAATATTATTATAATAATGTTTTACTTCATGTATAGCTCTAAGTTCCTTTTACACAACTAACACTCATATTCTTTTCTCACACCTATATATTAAATACTTTAAATATACACCACGCTCATCAATCACTCATTCAATGCCATTTTCTTTCTTTTTACATCTATTCAACAATATTAATATACACTGGTTATTAAACTACAACTATTACACATCAACATTATATTAATTATACGTTATACAAATTATTACAATACTTGCGCTTGCGTTTAATTGGTTAGTTTTAATACTAGAATTTAATTTTACTTCATGTATAGCCATTAGTCCTTACTATATTATTAATTATATTTAATATTTACTCTTCCCCGTTACTGATCAAACGCATTATATGTACCCCAAACACTCTAATTTTATCCATAATCTTACTAGTCTTACTCTCACAGATCAATTAACATCTCATGCTGCGACATTCTTCTTTAATAATTATTATATAATATAAATATTCATACTTGCTACTACGTTTACCTTCAACGCATTCAATTCTATATACAAAACATAATACTTCATTTTAAACTTATAAGGACATTACGACCGACGCCTGACACTTTAGTCTGGCAATTTGTACCTGTAGTGAGTCACTATTGCAGCGGCTAAGGGACTTTGTTTTACGCTTTGCTCAATAACATTTACATCTAATTTTCTACACATCTATGATTTTTGTTTATTTACTTTCAATTATGTCACACGTATCATTACCCGTCATTATTGTCACATTTTCATGTCGAAATACTATTTAACTGCAATGAACAACCACTTTATCATAAGTTTAATACTAAGTCTTTGAACGATTGTTTTCTATCTCATCTTTATTTTTCGAACATCAACTTTTCACTTATAAGTAAGCTAAATCTATCTAGAATAAGTTTTTAATAATGTATTTTATGTACAACACTTTTTAAATCTGCTGTGCATTGCGGAACTCCCTTGTAGGGAAATTACGCCATGCGCCTGCGCCGCGCAATAGCAAATTCGCTTAGTCGAGTTAGCCTTTGTAGCGGCGTAAGGTTCGCATAATGTACGGCGGAGCGCGAGCCCCTGGTGAATGACTGCACCGTATAGTGCTCATATCATCCACCAGGAGCCACGTAATTAATATTTTCCAAACAACACATTCCATACTATACCTTACTTATATATACATACTACCTTAGCATTCACTAACATCATTTGGTCCAATTCATTTTTACATAAGGACATATGTATTATTCCTTCTCCACTTACTCTACTTATTTCACTGTTATTAGATCATAATAACGTTATTGCGCGCTTTTGATTTGTCATTAAGCAATTATATACTTTTGCTTTTATACTCAAATTGATATTCTCTACTCCGCGCTTAAACATCTAAGTTAATCATAATCATAATCACGCTCACAATATATATCTAATTTGTTACTTAAAAACAATTCTCTTGCTATTCATTTCAAACACCCATATAACTTGTTATTGCACCCGAACAATGGCCGCGCCGCGGACTTGGGACGCTGCGCTGCGCCCCAGCGATTCCTCACGTGCGCGGCCTTTGTTCGACTAGGCACTTATCTATACAATATATTCTTTATACATTATATAAATTACTACAATATTTGTGTAACACATAATTATCTTTAGGGTATCTACATATAGTCATTAACTTTAAGATCTATACACATTAAACAATTAATCAACATACACGGTGACACACATTACTTTAACAAATATATCAAATCACACATTACGTCATTGAATCCGGCCGCCCGGACCAAGGCGACGCGCCGCGCCGCTGCGCGCAAATTTTCCCACGGTCGCGCCGAGAACAATGGGTATTGCTCGAACCAACATCCAACATTCTCTCCATTTTGTTTTAACTATTAGTATATTCCCCTTGTAATTTGATATAAATACACATTTACATTACACTAAATATATTACACATCACCATTATATTGATTATACATTATACAAATTATTAAAATATTTGCGCAACACGTAATTATCTATAGGGTAGTTACATACAATCATTGACTTTATGATCAATACACATTAAACAATTAATCAACATACACGGTGACACACATTACTTTAACGAATATATCAAATCACACATTACGTCATTGAATTCGGCCGACCGGACTGGAGCGCCTCTGCGCGCAAATTTTCCCACGGTCGCGCCGAGAACAATGGGTATTGTTCGGACCAACATCCAACATTCTTTTTATTTTGGTTTTAACTATTAGGATATTCCCCGTGAAATTTGATATAAATACATATTTACATTAAACTACATCTATTACACATCACCATTATATTAATTATACGTTATACAAATTATTACAATACTTGCGCCACACATAATTATCTCTATGGTAATAACATGCAGACACTAACTTCAAGATCAACGCACATCAAACAATTAATCAACATGCACAGCGACACATATTACTTTAACAAATACATCAAATTACACATTACGTCATTGAATTCGGCCGCCCGGACCGGAGCGCCGCTATGCGGAAATTTTCCCACGGTCGCGCCGATAACAATGGCTATTGTTCGCTCCAACACCCAAGATTCCTTTTACTCTTGTTTTAATCACAAGTATATTCCCCGTGAATTTGATATAAATATATATTTACATTTAAACTACATCTATCACACATCACCATTATATTAACTATATGTATACACATTATTACAATACTTGCGCCACACATAATTATCTCTAAGGTAATTACATACAGACAATAAACTTTAAGATTAATACACATTAAACAATTAATAACATCAATGGTGTACACACACTTCATTAACAAAATATATCAAACTACTCATTACGTCATTGAATTCTGCCGACCGGTCAGGAGCGCCGCCGAGCGCAAATATTCCCACGGTCGAGCCGAGAACAATGGGCATTGTTCGCATTAACATCAAAGATTCTTTTTATTCTTGTTTTAATCTCAAGTATATTCCCTGTGAACTCTGATATTAATACATATTTATCCTTAAAATTTTTACTACACATCACCATAATATTGATTATGTAATCACTCTATCAAAATCAAACATTCATATCATTCAACAGGAATTCACTGGTAGCACTACACATTAACACTAAGTTTCCTCGTCTAACATTTCACACAGAAAATTTAATTATTATTCCTTAATTATCAACATAATTTCACCATGTAAAAGCCTCCCTTATTGTCACACACAAACTTTACACACTAACATAATTTCCACTCATATTCACACAAACACAACTAAACTCTTCCATATTAGTCTGAAACATTAACAACATTAACACTTATATAAACATTTATACACATACAACACAATTAGTAATTGTTAATTTTCACATATCACTTTAACAATAATTAATACACGAAAATTCATCACTAACTTACAATTTCACAAATTCTCACTTGTTTCCATACCAATTGGAATTCTAATTAGAATTCCAATTGGCAAAATCTTATTGGAATTTTTCCAATTGGAAAAATTTTCAAAACTTTTACTGATCGATTTATATCGACCCATCGATTATTTATAACACAACTTAACTTGGTTAAATATTTACTATCATCACTATTTACAGACTTAATTACCCACACCATTTCATATATCTCACTATTATAACCACATAATTCTGTCACATACACCGATCACTTCGCTTTACATAACTGCTACATAAATGTAGCCATCGGATAATCTTATACTTACCATTGTAATAAAAACCTAACTGTGAAAAACTTATTTATACCTAAAATATAAGAATTAGATAATAAGAACTATCTCTTGCGACCACACATTCTACTCAATACGCTTACACACACCTGACAATTCCTTACTTTACCAAGGGGAACCGACGAGGGGCGGATGAAAACATTGCTATGTCGTAGTCTTGCCTCTCCGGATGTTTCCCCTACACCTACACATAAAACCGGCAAAGGGCGGGTCGTCGTATCAAATAGCGAGACCCTACCCCTTTGCTGGTTAATCTCACCCCACATGCTCACTCATAACACTAAGCAGCGAGACAAACACACCCCTACAAAATAGAACACAGGAGAAAAAAAAAAAAAAAAAAAAAAAAAAAAAAAAAAAAAAAAAAAAAAAAAAAAAAAAAAAAAAAAAAAAACCTAACCTAACCTAACCTAACCTAACCTAACCTAACCTAACCTAACCTAACCTAACCTAACCTAACCTAACCTAACCTAACCTAACCTAACCTAACCTAACCTAACCTAACCTAACCTAACCTAACCTAACCTAACCTAACCTAACCTAACCTAACCTAACCTAACCTAACCTAACCTAACCTAACCTAACCTAACCTAACCTAACCTAACCTAACCTAACCTAACCTAACCTAACCTAACCTAACCTAACCTAACCTAACCTAACCTAACCTAACCTAACCTAACCTAACCTAACCTAACCTAACCTAACCTAACCTAACCTAACCTAACCTAACCTAACCTAACCTAACCTAACCTAACCTAACCTAACCTAACCTAACCTAACCTAACCTAACCTAACCTAACCTAACCTAACCTAACCTAACCTAACCTAACCTAACCTAACCTAACCTAACCTAACCTAACCTAACCTAACCTAACCTAACCTAACCTAACCTAACCTAACCTAACCTAACCTAACCTAACCTAACCTAACCTAACCTAACCTAACCTAACCTAACCTAACCTAACCTAACCTAACCTAACCTAACCTAACCTAACCTAACCTAACCTAACCTAACCTAACCTAACCTAACCTAACCTAACCTAACCTAACCTAACCTAACCTAACCTAACCTAACCTAACCTAACCTAACCTAACCTAACCTAACCTAACCTAACCTAACCTAACCTAACCTAACCTAACCTAACCTAACCTAACCTAACCTAACCTAACCTAACCTAACCTAACCTAACCTAACCTAACCTAACCTAACCTAACCTAACCTAACCTAACCTAACCTAACCTAACCTAACCTAACCTAACCTAACCTAACCTAACCTAACCTAACCTAACCTAACCTAACCTAACCTAACCTAACCTAACCTAACCTAACCTAACCTAACCTAACCTAACCTAACCTAACCTAACCTAACCTAACCTAACCTAACCTAACCTAACCTAACCTAACCTAACCTAACCTAACCTAACCTAACCTAACCTAACCTAACCTAACCTAACCTAACCTAACCTAACCTAACCTAACCTAACCTAACCTAACCTAACCTAACCTAACCTAACCTAACCTAACCTAACCTAACCTAACCTAACCTAACCTAACCTAACCTAACCTAACCTAACCTAACCTAACCTAACCTAACCTAACCTAACCTAACCTAACCTAACCTAACCTAACCTAACCTAACCTAAGAGTCTCAGCCCAGCCGCGGTCGCGAGCGGATCGTTTACGCATCGCTCCCGCGCCGAAAAACGGCTAAGTTCTCGCGAAAAATCGAAAAAGTGGTAACAATGTTGAAAAGTTATAAGTGTTTGGTATCCAAATGTGCGCGCTGAGACGCTCTATCGAACAGTGAAAACCGCGAAGTGATCGAACATTTTCCGGAAAAGTTATCGCGGAAAAACTGAAACTCCGAAAATCCTCGGGGACAAAAGTGCGAGCGGCGTCAAGGAACGATCTGTGACCCCCACTTTTTGGACTGTAGTTCGGTGCAGGAGGATCCCCCGTATACTCCTGCCAAGTTTCAGATTTTTCCCGCTGAAAATCGCGAAGTTATAGACAAATTTATAGTGAAAAACGTGCAAAAAACTGTGAAAGTGACACTTTTTAGGTCTTAAGTTAGGATTAAGATCTATGACCTAGTGTTTTTAGTGTATAACCTTGTGCGCGTACTCCAGTGCTATCATCTCGCCGAATCCCAGATTTTTCTGGTTTGTTTTGGCTGAGATATAGCGTTATTAAAAGTGAGTAAATATCTCCAATGACAGTGACATTTCGTGACAATTCAGTGACTATTTTTCTAGTATTAGCTTAGTGTTTTAAATTAATTTTTAGTGTCCTTGTGTGCGGACAGACCTCTGGTAGGTCCCTACAAAATCTCACACCTTCGAATTATCGCTTACCTAGGAAATAAGACTTTTCCCCTCTGTGACTTTTGACTTTTTAATTTGTGAAAAACTGTGGCAGTGACACTTCCATACTCAAATTTTGTAGTGATTTAGTGCATTTATGACATTTTATTTACACACCCGTGTAGCGCCAGACCTCCTCTAGGCCTGTACCAAGTTTGACAATTCTAGTTTCATGTTAAGTGACTCAAATCTGACAAAACCTAGATAGTGATAGCGCGCTGCGGTACGGGCACTTTGTTCCCGCGGCTGGCTGGCCGCCGCCGCATTCCTTTCCCACGGTCGCGGGCGACCCTTGAGGTGCGGCCGGGTTGCGGGAGCGGGGACGGTGTGCCTCGGTGCACGCTTTAGTGAATTTTAAATTTGAAAGTTTTAAAACTTTATTGACTTATGTTTGGTGAGTTACAATTTAACATTTTGCGGTCCCGGGTTCATATGAACCGGACTACTTAGAAGCATAATGTCGCAGTCTATTGAGGAGCCGTCGACCTATATTGGGTCGGACGAAATAAATCCTAGTGACATATTTTCTTTTACCACTGCGCTCAACAAACTCG
This sequence comes from Hyles euphorbiae, assembly GCA_023078785.2. Lineage (NCBI taxonomy): Eukaryota > Metazoa > Arthropoda > Insecta > Lepidoptera > Sphingidae > Hyles > Hyles euphorbiae. Next base: position 16,834,745 of record CM041031.1, on the reverse strand, counting down.
CCGACATCATAACGAGTGCCATAAGAGATGGCAAAAGCGTCACTGCGTCGAATAAACGCCGCATCTGCGTGGCATCCGATGATGTCCGCATGATAGCCAACACGCTGCTGTGCGTTGGCTTTGCACCTCACGATGGTGCAGGCCCAGCACCCACCCCTACTGTCGACACTACCAAACTCAAGGACGACATCATGTCTTGTGTGAGAGAGGAGATGGGCAAACATCTCACCGCCGTCGAAAACATCAAGGAAGATCTGCTAAAACAGCAACAACAACAAGCAAAGGTAACCTACGCTACGGTAGCCTCCGCCGCGGCCTCCGCCGCTGCCTCTGCCGGCAATCGGATCGCAGCCAAACCCGCCACTTCTGCGAAAACACCCTCCCTTCCTGCGCCTCAAACCACACGCCCCGCGATAATTGTCACACCAAAGGACAACATTAAATCGAAAGAAGAGGCTGTCGCTGCGTTTAAAAAGTCTATCTCATTCAGAGAAACCACTTATGCGCCTACAAAAGTTCAAACCTTGTCGAACAACAAGCTGAGAGTGGAATTCGACTCCGTGGATCATCGCGATGACGCCCTCAATCGCCTGCGAACGGCCGAGCGCGTAAGCGCCGAACCTGCTCGCCGGCTCATGCCTATGATAATTTTGAAGGGCGTCTCGGGCGATGTACCCGCGGAGGAGTTAGTGTCAATAATACGCGGCCAAAATCCCGAAATTGGAGCACTGATCGAGAGCGACGCGGACCTATGTTTCAGGTTCAAACGAAATAATCGCAACAATAAACTGTACAATGCGGTGCTTGTTGCGTGCCCCAACGTATGGCGGCGGATCACTGAGGTGGGACGGGTCTGCGTGGATTACCAACGTGTCCACGCAGAAGACTTTTCCCCATTTCTACAGTGTTTCCGCTGTCTGCAATTTGGGCACACAAAGGCAAAGTGCACAAACACTAATTCACCCTGCGCACACTGCGCAGACAGCAAACACACCGCCGATAGTTGCCCCATAAGGGAAAAGAAAGGAAAACCTGTATGCTACAACTGCGTAAATCACAACACCCGATTCGGTTCAAAAATTGACACGGGACATAAGGCGACTTCACCAACTTGTCCACGCTTGCGGTCTATGAGGGAGAGAATCGGGCAACGAGTCGATTACGGCCAGTAGCCCGCACTCTCACTTAAATCATACCGCGAGCGCTTGCGCTAACATCGCGCCCTGTGTCGATTCTGGAATCGAATCGGCCCACTCAACACCACACTCCTTACACGCTTACTACTATACATGCACTCACACACCACAAGCACACCTCACACACGCCAACATACATACATCACACTCATTCCGGCCTGGCCCGGGACCGCGTCGCTCTCAGCCGCTTTATTCACGTAAGGCGGCGGTTCGATGTCAGTATTAATCATACCAGTTCACTCTCAGCCTGGAGTTCGATAAATATACATAACTTAATAATCTGTGCATATGTAAATTATTATATCACATATTTAATTTAATCCAATCAGCACTATAACTTAAGCTAATTATATAACTAAATTACTTAGAACCTAAGACACCATTGTATTTAAATAGTTCTAGCCATGTAAACAATTCGACAACAACCCGCAATTTGTTTATTGCGTAACGATATCACTCTACTTATAATTATTGGCCTATTGTTCTATATTATCGCATGTTCTCACGCACCGAGCGAGCCCTGAGTACCCTGCCCCCGGCGCTTTGGCACCGCCTCATACCCCTTGTTTGCCATCGCACGCCGGCGGCGTCTAACCGCCAGAGCATTTTTCACCTTACGCCGTGCACCGAAGCCATAAACTAGACTGCATGGGGCCCGTCTCGGTGTGTGACTGATATTGTATAGTAGTGTAATTAACTATTAAGAAAACTAATTATTGTATAATTTTATTTATGTATAGCCTCTAAGTCCTTTTTATACAACCACACTTTCATTCCTACATATCACTAATTAAGTGCATTTCATATTATAAATCACACTCTTTAATTCGCATACACTCACACATTACAAACATTACTCACACACGCCAATCACGCATACAGCACACTCTCACTTGCTCGCGGCTCGGTAACTTGCCGCTCCCGCGCCTAGTTTATCGCTCTAGGTCGCTCAGCGCGGGGCGGCGGTTCAAGTCCCGCGCACTAATAATTTTGTTTCATAACAGATTCCATTTTAGCTTTTTGTTCGAAAATTTTGTGAAACCCGCCATTTTATCCCATTTACCAAACTCATGCCAACACACTTCTGTAATTCATTAATTTCAACAATATTTTACTAAATTGCTAGCCACACATACACTACATTACCTAGTATTACTCTTTGTCCACCTGTTCACATAATATATTAATGTCTGATTAATATAACAATCACTAATGCCATTTTTCACCTTATATTCCTATCTATTAAATAAGCTTAATACTGTGTACATAATATTATAATACTTTAACATAAAAATTTTACGATCAACGCCTGCCGTTTGCTTTGGCAATTCGCATTTCTTGCGAGTCGCCGAGGCAAAGGCAAGGGGCACTGTTGCAGGCCACTATAAACAACTTTAGCATTTAATTTTCTACACAACTTAGATTATCGTTTATTTATATTCCACTGTGACTCATACACCACTACCCTCCACTATTGTCTGATTTCCATACCAAAATACTGTTTAATTGCAATGGAAAACCACTATATCATAAGTTTAATATTAAGTTTCTAAGTGATTGATTTCTTTCTCATTTTTTTATTTTTCGAAGATTAACTCTTCACTAACAAGTAAGCTAAATGTGTCTAGAATAAGTTTTCAATAATGTATCTCACGTATAACACTATTTAAATCTGCTGTGCATTGCGGAACTCCCTTGCAGGGAAAATACGCCATGCGCCTGCGCCGCGCAATAGCAAATTCGCTTAGTCGAGTTAGCCTTTGTAGCGGCGTAAGGATCGCATTATGTACGGCGGAGCGTGAGCCCCTTGTGAACGTTTGCACCGTATAGTGCTCATATCATCCACTGGGAGCCACGTAAATTCACACTTCTCAAACAACTTACATCATATTATATCTCACTTATATACACGTACTACACTAACATTAACTTCCTCATCTTGTCCAATTCATTTTCTCACAAGAACATATGTATTACTCCACCTATTCCATTTTTATTTATTTTATTGGGATTACCACCACCCCTTAATTAATTACATTTACTTAATACATACATTCATAGATTTTATCAGTTTTATTTTCGACGCTTCCTACGCGCCGCACATCTATTGAGTCACATAAGTGGCTGCTTCCCGCGCTTAGAATTTGCATAACTCCTTTAATATCATTCTCCTATTTTGCTTATACGCACAATAATTTTACTTGCTGATATACACTTATATCCTATAATTATACATCACGATAAAACATAAATAAATATGTACACTGTCACTTTCTAATACATTTCTACAATTTCGCACACAATTACTTCAAACATATCTTCTTACATACTCACGCTCACAATATATGCCTAATTTGTCATTTAAAAACAAATCTCTCGCTATTCATTTCAAACACCCATATAACCTTTTACTGCCCCCCGGACAATGGCCGCGCCGCGGGCTTGGGACGCAGCGCTGCGCCCCAGCGATCCCTCACGAGCGCGGCTTTAGTTCGACTAGGCACTTATCTATACAATATCTTCTTTATACATTATATAAATTATTACAATGTTTGCGTAACACATAATTATCTTTAGGGTATTTTACATACAGTCATTTACTTTAATATCTATACACATTAAACAATCATCAACTTACACGGCGACACATATTACTTTAACAAATATATCAATCACACATTACGTCATTGAATCCGGCCTCCCGGACCAAGGCCCCGCGCCGCTGCGCGCAGATTTTCCCACGGTCGCGCCGAGAACAATGGGTATTGTTCGAACCAACATCCAACATTCTTTTCATTTTGTTTTAACTATTAGTATATTCCCCTTGAAATTTGATATAAATACATATTTACATTAAACTAAACATTTTACACATCATCACTATATTAATTACACATTATACAAATTATTAAAATATTTGCGCAACATTATTACCTGTAGGGTAGTTACATACAATCATTGACTTTATGATTAATACACATTAAATAATTAATCAACACACACGGTAACACACATTACTTTAACGAATATATCAAATTACACATTACGTCATTGAATTCGGCCGCCCGGACTGGAGCGCCGCTGCGCGCAAATTTTCCCACGGTCGCGCCGAGAACAATGGGCATTGTTCGAACCAACATCCAACATTCTTTTAATTTTGTTTTAACTATTATGATATTCCCCGTGAAATTTGATATAAATACTTATTTACATTAAACTACATCTATTACACATCACAATTATATTAATTATACGTTATACAAATTATTATAATATCTGCGCCACACATAATTATCTCTAGGGTAATTACATACAGACATTAACTTTAAGATTAACACACATTAAACAATTAATAACATTCACGGTGTACACATATTTCTTTAACAAACATTATATCAAACTACTCATTACGTCATTGCATTCGGCCGACCGGTCAGGAGCGCCGCTGCGCGCAAATATTCCCACGGTCGAGCCGAGAACAATGGGCATTGTTCGCACCAACATCCAAGATTCTTTTTACACTTGTGTTAATCTTAAGTATATTCCCTTTGAATTTTGATATAAATACATATTTACTTTTAAAAATTTTAATACACATCACCATAATATTGATTTCTAATCACTTAATCGAAATTAAATATTTATATTATTCAACAGTTATTCACTTGTAGCACTACACATTAACACTAAGCTTCCTCGCCTAACATTCCATATAGAAATTTAATTATTATCCCTTAATTATTAACATAATTTCATCATGTACAAACTTCCCTTATTGTTACACACAAACTTTACACACTAACATAATTTCCACTCATATTCACTCAAACACATTTAAACTCTTCCACATTAGTTTGAAACATTAACAACATTAACATTTATATAAACACTTATACACATTCAACACAATTAGTAATTGTCAATTTACACAAATCACTTTTACAATAATTAATACACGAAAATTCATTACTAACTTACAATTTCACAAATTCTCACTTGTTCCCATACCAATTGGAATTCTAATTAGAATTCCCATTGGCAAAAATCTTATTGGAATTTTCCAATTGGAAAAATTTTCAAAACTTTTATTGTTCGATTTATATCGACCTATCGATTATTTACAACACAACTTAACGCTGTGAAATATTTACCGTCACCACTATTTACATACTTTATCACCCACACCATTTTATATATCTCACTCTCATAACCACATAATCTTGTCACTTACACCGATCACTTCGCTTTACATAACTGCTACATAACTGTAGCCATCAGATAATCTTATACTTACCGTTGTAATAAAAACCTAATTGTGAAAAACTTATTTATACCTAAAATATAAGAACTAGATAATAAGAACTATCTCTTGCGACCACACATTCTACTCAATACGCTTACACACACCTGCCAATTCCTCACTCTACCAAGGGGAACCGACGAGGGGCGGATGAAAACATTGCTATGTCGTAGTCCTGCCTCTCCGGATGTTTCCCCTACACCTACACATAAAACCGGCAAAGGGCGGGTCGTCGTATCAAATAGCGAGACCCTCCCCCTTTGCTGGTTAATCTCACCCCACATGTTCACTCACAACACTTAGCAGCGAGACAAACACACTCCTACAAAATAGAACACAGGAGAAAAAAAAAAAAAAAAAAAAAAAAAAAAAAAAAAACCTAACCTAACCTAACCTAACCTAACCTAACCTAACCTAACCTAACCTAACCTAACCTAACCTAACCTAACCTAACCTAACCTAACCTAACCTAACCTAACCTAACCTAACCTAACCTAACCTAACCTAACCTAACCTAACCTAACCTAACCTAACCTAACCTAACCTAACCTAACCTAACCTAACCTAACCTAACCTAACCTAACCTAACCTAACCTAACCTAACCTAACCTAACCTAACCTAACCTAACCTAACCTAACCTAACCTAACCTAACCTAACCTAACCTAACCTAACCTAACCTAACCTAACCTAACCTAACCTAACCTAACCTAACCTAACCTAACCTAACCTAACCTAACCTAACCTAACCTAACCTAACCTAACCTAACCTAACCTAACCTAACCTAACCTAACCTAACCTAACCTAACCTAACAGTCTCAGTCTGTCCGCGGTCGCGAGCGGATCGTTCCCGCAACGCTCCCGCGCCGAAAAACGACAAAGTTTTTGTCAAAAATCGCGAAAGTGGTTCAAAATGTGTGAAAATACTCGTGTTTGGTACCAAAATGTGCGCGCTGAGACGACCTTGCCTTCTGTGAAAACCGCGAAGTGATCCGACTTTCCTGTGAAAAGTTATTCGTGAAAAACTGAACTTAGAAAATTTTTCAAACATATAAGTGCGTGCGGCGCCCTGGATCGATCTGTGACCCTAACTTTTTCAAGTGTAGTTCGATGCAGGAGGTGTCCCCGCAGGCCCTCACGAAGTTTCAGATTTTTCTGGTGGATAATGACTAAATTACAGACATTTTAGTGCGAAAAAACTGCTCAAAATAGTGAAAGTGACACTTTTTAGGTCTTAAGTTAGGATTAAGATCTATGACCTATTATTTTTAGTGTTTATCCGTGTGTGCGAACTCAATAGCTATCGTCTCGCTGAATCTCAGATTTTTCTGATTTAATTTGGCTGAGATATAGCATTTGTAAAGTGACTTAAATTTTCCCGTGACAGTGACACTTTAGTGACTAATTTTTCTAACTTTATTTAGTGCTTTAAGGTAGGTTTTAGTGTTGTTGAATGCGGACAGACCTTGAGTAGGTCCCTGCCAATCCTCACTATTTCAACATAAGGATAACCTAGGATATAACACTTTTTCTACTGCGCCTTTTGTGACTTTATTATATTGGAAAATCGTGACAGTGACACTTTCAAACTCTATTTTTACAGTGATTAATACTAACTTTTACTTTTTAATTAGCTATCAGTGTAGGCACAGATCTCTTCTAGGCCTGTGCCAAGTCTCATAATTTTAGTGCTACGGGAAGTGACTTAAATTAAACATTAATATCATAGTGTTTGTGCATCGAGATCGCGGGCACTTAGTTCCCGCGGCCGATCGACCGCCGGCGCATTCCTTTCCCACGGTCGAGGGCGACCCTTGAGGTGCGGCCGGGTTGCGGGAGCGGGGACGGTGTGCCTCGGTGCACACTTTAGTGATTTTTAAAATTGAATGTTTTAAAACTTTTGTTGACGTATGTTTGGTGCGTAACACATTAACTTTTTGCGGATCCGGGTTCATATGAACCGGACAACTTTTACACACAATGTCGCAGTCTACTGATGAGCCGACCACACACATTGATTCAGACGAAATTAATCCCAGCGATATCTTCAGTTTCACCAATGCGCTGAACAAACTTGCCGACATAATAACCACCGCTGTCAAAGATGCCAAAAGTGTTACCGCAGCGAATAAACGCCGTATCTGCGTTGCGGCCGAGGACGTTCGCATGATCGCTAACACTCTGCTGTGCGTTGGCTTCGTACCACACGATGGTGCAGGCCCCGCACCCACCCCAACTGTCGACACATCGAAATTGAAGGAAGACATTATGTCCTGTGTGAGAGAGGAGATGGGCAAGCATCTCACGGCTGTGGAAAACATGAAACAAGACCTCCTCCTACAGCAACAACAACAAGCAAAGGTGACCTATGCCACGGTCGCCTCCGCTGCGGCCTCCGCCGCTGCTTCCGCCGGCGGCCGGACTGCCGCTAAACCCACCACAGCGAAAACATCTTCTCACCCTACGCCTCCGACAACTCGCCCGGCCATTATTGTAACGCCAAAAAGCAGCGTTAAAACAAAGGAAGAAGCTGTTGCAGCGTTTAAGAAGTCCATCTCATTCAGAGAAACAACCTACGCACCCGCTAAAGTCCAAACTTTGTCCAACAATAAACTGAGAGTGGAGTTTGACTCCGCGGATCAACGTGATGACGCCCTCAATCGCTTGCGAACGGCGGAGCGCGTAAGCGCCGAACCCGCTCGCCGGCTCATGCCGATGATAATATTGAAGGGCGTCTCCGGTGACGTACCCGCGGAGGAACTAGTATCAATTATACGCGGCCAAAATCCCGAGATTGGATCATTAATTGAGAGCGACGCGGACCTAAGTTTTAGGTTCAAGCGTAACAACAGAAACGACAAACTCTACAATGCAGTGCTTGTTGCGTGCCCGAATGTGTGGCGGCGGATCACCGAACTGGGGCGGATTTGCGTGGACTACCAGCGAGTTCACGCAGAGGACTTCTCCCCATTCCTACAGTGTTTCCGCTGTTTACAGTTCGGGCACACAAAGGCCAAATGCACGAACACAAGCTCACCCTGCGCTCACTGCGCAGACAGTAAACACACCGCAGATAGCTGCCCTATAAGGGAAAAGAAGGGTAAACCGACTTGCTATAACTGTGTCAACCACAACACTCGTTTCAGCTCTAAAATCGACACGGGACATAAGGCGACATCGCCCACCTGTCCGCGCCTCCGCTCAATGAGGGAGAGGATCGGGCAACGGGTCGATTACGGCCAGTAGCCCGCACTCTCCCTTATTGCTCAATGAGAGCGCATGCGCATAACACCGCGCCCCGCGTCGGTTTCGGAGTTGAACCGACACACTTAACAAACACTCATACAACTCGCTAACTACTAAACATGCATCCACACACCGCAAGCACAACTCACACACACCTTTCACACATTCGACACACACTCGCTTGAGCATGGCTCGGGTTCGCGTCGCCTGAGCCGCCTTCGCGTAGCGGCATCTCGGCTCGATTCCTGCGCCAATACTCGGCGGGCTAAAACTCCACTCTCTCAGTAAGTAGCACCTAATATCTATTGTACAAATCATCACTATGTTAGTTATACAATTAATCTTAAGCTTATTTTATTTTATACAACCACTACTTATTATTAATTACGCTACTACTTATACTCTTTTATTTTATACACTAATATATGTGCTTCTCTTCTTTAACTACCCATACCAATCATCTCTCACGTTCTCTCACCCCCATCCTCATTTTCCACTCTACAGCTCTCAGTCTTACCCTATATTATTCCAAACACTACTATTGCAATATAATCACCTAACTTCTATAAATGTATAACATTATAAATTTTATTAGCATATAACAACCTAGATTGTAAGATTAATTTGTATTAATACTGTCTATTATGTAAACGGAGTGATATCGGCCCGAACTATTATTAGCGCGGGCTGATATCACTTTGTTATTATCAATTCGTGCCTATTGTCAGCTGTTAGCACGCATCGCCCGCCCGCCGCGCCAACCCCCCTAACTCCCCTGCCTCCTGGCGCCTCGACGCCGCCTCAGGCCCCTTTCGTGCCCTGACACGCTCACGGCGGTTAATAGACAAAATATTCTCAACCTTATTCTCTCCGCACTATAGTTACAAATTAGATAGCATGGGGCTTGCCTCGGCGGGTGAATAATGTGTTTAAAATCTATGTTTTGATGTTTACCTAGTTAGCTCTTAATATTATAATAATGTTTTTACTTCATGTATAGCTCTAAGTTCCTTTTACACAACTAACACTCATATTCTTCTCTCAGACCTATATATTAAATACTTTATATATACACCACGCTCATCAATCACTCATTCAACGCCATTTTCTTTCTTTTCACATCTATTCAACAATATTAATATACACTGGTTATTAAACTACAACTATTACACATCACCATTATATTAATTATACGTTATACAAAGTATTACAATACTTGCGCTTGCGTTTAATTGGTTAGTTTTAATACTAGAATTTAATTTTACTTCATGTATAGCCATTAGTCCTTACTATATTATCAACTATATTTAATATTTACTCTTCCCCGTTATTGATCAAACGCATTATATGTACTCCAAACACTCTAATTTTATCCATAATCACTAGTCTTACTCTCACAGATCAATTAACATCTCATGCTGCGACATTCTTCTTTAATAATTATTATATAATATTAATATTCATACTTGCTACTACGCTTACCTTCAACGCATTCAATTCTATATACAAAACATAATACTTCATTTTAAACTTATAAGGACATTACGACCGACGCCTGACACTTTAGTCTGGCAATTTGTACCTGTAGTGAGTCACTATTGCAGCGGCTAAGGGACTTTGTTTTACGCTTTGCTCAATAACATTTACATCTAATTTTCTACACATCTATGATTTTTGTTTATTTACTTTCAATTATGTCACACGTATCATTACCCGTCATTATTGTCACATTTTCATGTCGAAATACTATTTAACTGCAATGATCAACCACTTTATCATAAGTTTAATATTAAGTCTTTGAACGATTGTTTTCTATCTCATCTCTATTTTTCGAACATCAACTTTTCACTTATAAGTAAGCTAAATCTATCTAAAATAAGTTTTTAATAATGTATTTTATGTACAACACTTTTTAAATTCGCTGTGCATTGCGGAACTCCCTTGTAGGGAAATTACGCCATGCGCCTGCGCCGCGCAATAGCAAATTCGCTTAGTCGAGTAGCCTTTGTAGCGGCGTAAGGTTCGCATAATGTACGGCGGAGCGCGAGCCCCTGGTGAATGACTGCACCGTATAGTGCTCATATCGTCCACTAGGAGCCACGTAAATTCACACTTCTCAAACAACTCACATCATATTATATCTTACTTATATACATGCACTACATTAACATTAACTTTCTCATCCTGTACAACTCATTTTTCACTAGGACATATGTATTACTCCACCTATCCCATTTTATTTATTTTATTGTGATTACCACCACCCCCTTAATTAATTACATTCACTTAATATATACTAACATACATAGATTTTATAAGTTTTACTTTCGACACATCCTATACGCCGCACATCTACTCAGTCACAAATGTGGCTGCTTCCCGCGCTTAGAATTAGCACAACTCCTTTAACATCATTCTCCTATTTTGCTTATACGCACAATAATTTTATTGATTGATATACACTTATATCCTATAATAATACATCATGATAAAACATAAATAAATGTATACACTGTCACTTTCCAACACATTTCTATAATAACGCACCCAACTACTTCAAACATATCTTCTTACATACTCACGCTCACAATATATACCTAATTTGTTATTTAAAAACAATTCTCTCGCTATTCATTTCAAACACCCATATAACCTTTTATCGCCCCCCGGACAATGACCGCGCCGCGGGCTTGGGACGCGGCGCTGCGCCCCAGTGATTCCTCACGTGCGCGGCTTTAGTTGGGCTAAGCACTCATCTATACAATATCTTCTTTACACATTATACAGATTATTACAATATTTACGCAATACATAAT